>CAMTDV010000015.1:103205116-103235116 GCA_947069175.1 Scalesia atractyloides
ATGGTAGTCTCTGAATTTGAATTTGATTTTGTAGTCGACTGATTCTTGAATTTTGATGCCGTCCCTATGAACTCATACTACGAATAGTTGATGTTATTGTTGCCCTAACCCATGGTCGAGAGGAAAGAATGCTCTGATACCATTGTTACGTGTAGAAATGGTGATCAAGCGTGTGAGCGAGACATAGAAAAGATAGAATCAGAAGAGGAAGAAAGTCTCAAAATCATTCGCTACCTTTCATTCTTCGGTTAAGTACAAACCCATACAACTGACAGAAAACACCCTAGACTATGATACATTTACAATACAGCCCCTCTACTATTTGGCATGTAACCATATATCATTCCAATTAATACATGCAATACAGGCAAGGCAAAACATATGTTAGGTCTCATAAGCAAGCTATGTAGTTAATATCCTGATATATATATCAGTGATATATTGGTTATCTATCCTTCAGCGAGACATGGGTGTAAAATACGGGTCAGAATATCGGTACTGATAATATTTGCGATATTGATCGATATTTGACCAGATATCTCACCGATTTTTCCGATGTCAGTACCTTTTTTTCTTAGTTCTACCATTCGTCTTTCTTCTTATTGCCGCTATTAGTGTTTTAAGTTTTAGTCAGTTCCTACTTGCTATGATTGTTAGTCTTTTGCATGTTGCAAAAGGTTAATTTGTTAATGGTAGTAAAGTATACTGAATTGTTAGTGTTAAATTTCTATATATATACAAATTTAGCATGATATTAAAATTACCGATTTCCACCAGATAACCGATATCTCAAATATCGGTCCTTGACTGATATCCGATATTTTACCACATTAACTACTTAGCTCATAAGTAATATCGAACCTAAAATATCATTAATGCGTTTTGAGTTCACTGGGTACAAATGAGAGGAAAACGACACATCTTGAAAGTCTTTATGCAGATGACTAAAAACAAAGTCGAGAGCTTCTAGTAGATAAAATGGACAATATTGATTGTTGTGAATTGGTTATATATTCTTGCTACAACAAAAGTGTCATAATGAATATTAGTCGTACGTTGTTTTCTTTTGAAAGTCGTTCATTCACACTTACCCATTTTTGTGTAATAAAAGACTACTATTACATTCATGACACCTTTTTTGGTATGTCGACTGCCATTTTTCTTGTGTAGTGACCCACGAAGAAAAATTAGCATTCTCATATAGTACTAGTATTATAATCAATTATTTTTATAACTAAGTTAATTTGGTTACCTTTTATCACTAGTAGGTTACACATGTATTGTTTAAAGGCAATGAAAGACACGTTATAGCTATCAAGATATATATAATATAAGGCTAGTGGGTGAGAAGTGGCTCCCGTGCCATATAAGCTCAATCACGCTTCTAACACCATTGCACCGGCGCCATTAGGATGCGCCATCGGAGGGTTCGCTAGCTCGGCAAGGGGCGTGAGAGGGGTGAAGAAATAGGGCCCCACATTTATACCGTTTTACGATTACAAATAACAAAATAATAATAATTTAAAATTTTAAAGCAAAATATATATCCTTTCACAAAATTTACCATACAACTATAAAATCTCTTCTCTCAACTCAAAAATCTTCACATCTTAACTCCAATTTTATTTCCAATCACCATGTTCCCAAACAACAACATAAACCCTCTTGATCCGAACCATCCATTTTTTATAACTGCAAACCGCTCAACGAAAATGACACGTGGCATGTCAAACAAAACACGAACGAGTTCAAGTATCAACTGTTAATAACAAAGAATTCCCCACGAATCCCACAAACCTCTCAAATGCCACAAACCCTGGATCCGTCACACGCGGTTGCCGATTTCTTCTTCTATTCCACACAAACCCCACCAACCCCACAATCATTGCAACCCGTACCCAAAACCCACCTGACTACATCCAAAGTAACTAGTAGATCCCGTAAAAAGAAATCAAAGAACGTGCTCTAAAGACATCCGAGAGGTGGACAAATGCTTAACAATTGGCTTTGTCATGAGTGTGGCTCGATGTATCCGAAGATAAAAGATCCAATTATCGGTAAATATATAATATGTTTTGTGTAATCAATTTGTTTTGTTTAAACATATAATATTTCTTGACAACTAAAATAATCTTTTATTGATAAACGTATAAAATGTTACATCTCATACAAATTCACTTTCTTTTATAAATAGGTACCAACAAAGAGGAAGCGGTGTTTTGGAGACGTATTCATGAAAAACGTTTCGCCACTATGGGGCGTAGGGAATACCATACTAACTATTCGTTTTCCGGAAAATGGACGTCAATGCGAACTAAAATAAACAATTTCAACAACATTTTCAACCGCCTTACGAACAATCGTCAAAGAACTAGCTTTCAAACAATGTGGATGTCAGGACGTAGGCCAATAAAAAATCTCAGCCTAATATCTGAACGTGGAGTAGGTTTTTTATATTTATTTTATCTTAGTAGGTTTTTTTCTATTTAAAGGTGGAGCTTGTTAAAGCCCCCAGTCTACGTGACTTTTACGTGGGGCAAACATGACATATTAACTAGACAGAGGGCTTTATTCCACATCCATAAGCCTAATGATTGTAACAAATTAAAATCTTTTATTAATAAAGCAAATTGTTATAGTAATAATATTGTTTTGATAACAGCATCAGCATGATGATTTTATAATAAAATGCAAAGTAAAAAGAAAAAAATAAGTGTTCAGGGTTATTCCCTATAGATCCGTCAAGTTTAATTTTATTATTAAGAACTTCATAGCTAACATTTAAAACTTTTTTAGGTGAAAAGGTACATTATTCAAAAGTATTGATTGCAGTACGAGAGTTCAACAATTTACGATGTTCTTTATGGCACCACTATATTAGAGTTAAGGATTTTTATTTATTTATTTATTATTATTTATTTATTTATTTTTGGTGTGTGTGGGGGGGACCCATATAAACCTTCTTCACAAGAGGGTGACTTTACGATGTTCTTTATGGCACCACTAATATTAGAGTTAAGGATTTTTATTTATTATTATTATTATTATTATTATTTATTTTTTTTGGTGTGTGGGGGGGGGGGGGGAACCATATAAACCTTCTTCACAAGAGGGTAAACAGTTGGGCAACCTTTTACAACAGGGGTCATCATCATCTTCATTTTTGAGGTTGCACTAGGAAGTGAGATATTGTTGGTGTCAATCACGGGCGGATCCAGCCCACTCTTTTTGATTTCAAAGAACCTAGTGCATTGGAAAAAATTAGTGAGAACCTTATAAGATTTAGAAAAAAAAATAGTGAGAATTAAAGAAAATTTATCAAAAGAAACCCATTAGAATAAAATCGTGGATCTGCCACCGGTGGCATTGCCAATCTCTCTATTTTTTAGAGATCGCTAATGGCAATGACGATCTCTTCATTTTTCTATTATAATTTACCTTTTTAATAGAAAAGCAAGATTTTGCTAACACAATAGTAATTTCTTTCTCTACTTTGGAGAGATCGTTAATGGCAATGACTCATTTCAATTAACCTTGGCAGGCTCTTGTCACCTATGTGATGAAGGTTTTTGTGAGATGTATCTCACAAAAAGAATAAGAATCAAAAGATGTAGAGATGTAATTAGGGTTTTCGTATGTAGTATTATAGTTTCCCATGGCTTTATAGCCTAGTGGCATTTTGGAGGTGGGATAAGACTTTGTAACCAATATGTTCTGGTTTGATTCCCACAAATGGGGGTTTTCTCATATTTATTGGGTTTCTTTCTGAATTGGCGTATAGGCATTATGCTTAGTGGAGATGGATATGATCGGATGGTTCCGCTGGTGGCACGATGATACTCCAGTGGTCCGTTAGTGATCCAAAATTTGCTGTTCAATAAGAAAAAGAGTATTATAGTTTCTAGATTTTTTTAGAAACGACAACTTAAATCTACATCATTTGCTTACAACAGGATTTGGACTCGCGTAATTTAGAAGGGAAAATCGGTTCTCCTTCGTCTTCCAATAGTTCAAATCCAGAAGCTGTCACCAATCCAAATTAGAGTAGCTGATAGAGTAAAAGGTGGGATAGCGAGCATCTGATGAGATAGAAGTAGCTAGGTTCCCGGCGCGTCATCCTTCGGTAGGCTTGTCTTCGAAGGATGTTAGCCAGTTCAGAAGAGCTATAGGCTCGATGGGTCAAGCAAACAGATTCATTCTTTACCAAGTCTTAGCCAACAGTGTAGATGGGAATAAGCATTCCTTTCCGATAAAAACTAATTTCAAACACATAGTATCACTGGGTTACATGCCCTTCGATTTCTAGAAATAATAGATGAATAACTAAAAGTATTCAAAGATTAATCCATTTTACCTTAGTTCATATAAAAATTTTCTTGTTTTAAAATAATCCTTTTTAACCTTCATCTTTATAAATTCATAGTTATGGTTAAAGTTATAACTTTATGCCTAGAAAAATAAAATTCTTTGAAGGTATGCAATATAATTCAACTGATTTTTCTTTCCAAATGTCTTCATTCGCTTCAAATTTGATTTTTCTTTCCAAAATGTCTTCATTCACTTAGAATTTTAAGGTTCTAGTAATTATATTGCGTAATTTTGACCTGTAAACTTAGAATTTTAAAGTTCTAGTAATTATATTGCGTAATTTTGACCTGTAAAACTTGCATGTTTTGATTTAATTCTCTTTTTTCTTTTCATCGTTATCTCGGACCAATTTATACTTTTAGGATTAAAAGTTTTTTTGGAGGTATACAATGTGGTTACTACGCTCAAAATTTAAAACCTGGTATTCTAAAGTGTGGAAGTTTAGTGTACGTAGGAATTTTTTTTTTTAATGCCCAACTAAAATTTTTTATTTCACCAAAAGGGCAGCTAAGAGCAAGCTAGCCACCAAAAACCGAAGCATACAACTCACACAACTACATCATCATAGGCCGTCCGTTCCCCATTACCTATGAGCGTGAACGTGACGTTGCCAACATATACATTATCATTCATGTTATATACTCATGCAAGGTGGTTTGTTATTGTTATTGTTATTGTTATTGTTATTGTATGTTTATTTACGTTTGCTCACATATGATTATTGCACAATTTTTCCATATTAATTATAACAAGAAATCAATAATAAATGTTTTCTAACAAGGTTCACTCGCCAACTTTTGTTGACCCAAAAACCCCCATTTTTACACATGATACAGGTGATCCAGTTGCAGCACGAAACATATAGGACGGCTTAGAAGAATAAATCGGTTTAGGCTTTGGATTGTTTATTTAGTTACTTTTTCTTTGTAATTGTATGAACTTGTTTGGAATATTGAAGTTGTAATTTTGAATTTAATAAATATGAAACATAATAGTAAACATCATGAGCTTTGGTGATAACCCAATTATGCCCCGACTCTTATTCCGCTGCGGGTCGGGGTGTGACAGATTGGTATCAGAGCCATGACAATAGGGATATAGGATAGGTTATTAGACCCTTAGAGCCTATACTATAGTTGATTAGAATTTTTAAATTGTTTGTGTGTTACATGCAAAATTCATGATGTTTATATGCTTTATGTTTATTGTTACATTCAATGTTATGCAAGCATATTCATAAGTACATATTATTATACAATGCCTATCATGAATCATATTCTCATAACATATCATATCCATGAGAGCACACACCACACAATTTCCATGACTTTTGCAACGATTTTTGTATTTTCAAATCACATCAAAGTGAGTTCTCATGACGGGCATGTAGTAACTGGAAGGGTACAAGTACCGGTAGTCGGAACGTCCTGTCTAGGCTTGGCATTCGTATAAATCCAAAATAAAGGACCAGTTTGCCTACCTGGGGACTAACGATGAGAGTACGAAGGACCTATTAGGCCAAAGCATGCTATACCAAACGTCGTGTGAGCTAACCCCACTTTGAGTTGTCATTGTGTCTACACCTGGACACCCTCCTACCATACATCTTGCAAACATATTTCATGGTTTTCATTCGGGTGATGCAAGTGTTAAACCGCCAACACCAATGTGAATCCTACCAAGCCAATAGTCATGGGGGCCCACATGACTATACAGGTGATGGTATGGGGGACATTGGAGGCCCAAACATGAGCAAACCCAAGACATCCTATGGATATAATTGCATTATTGATGTTTATGTTATTTTTATTTTTTTTTACGACACATGACACCTAAAAAGACTCCTTAAACTCACAATCTCCTTATGAATGTTCCTGTATATGTCGGCTAGGCAGCAACGTGGAGGTAGAAGGTCAGGACGGTCAAACGAGCGCTTGGCCACCCAAATCGCAAAACAAATGGCCGCGGTGCTTCCTGACATCGTAGTTCAAGTCCAACAAGCTCTCGCCGCGAATCCCATCAATCCTCCCCATCAAGATGACCAGAACGTCGACAACCCTCCCTTCAAAAAGTGCTCATACAAACATTTCAAGTCTTGCGATCCTCCGAAATTTGAAGGGACCGAAGGTGTCACTGCTCTCCTCCACTGGTTTGAGGAAATGGAAAACACCTTCCTCAATTGCGATTGTCCCGAGGATCGCAAGGTACGTTACGCAACCGGGAGACTATTTGGAGTAGCTCTTACCTGGTGGAATACTGAAAAAGGTAAGAGAGGAATCGAAGATGCAATGGCCTTAACGGGGAGGAGTTAAGGGAAATCATGACGAGACGCTTCTGTCCAAGAAGCGAGATCAAAAAGTTAGATGATGAATTTCACTCGTTGAAGCAAAAAGAGGGAGATCATACTTCCTACAACAAACAAGTTTTTAGAGTTGAACCAAATGGTCCCCAACTTGTTCACCCCAGTATACCGCTTAGTCGAACACTATATTCGAGGCCTCCCCTCGAAAATTCAAGACTCAGTTCTAAGCACTTCGCCTGCAACACTTGAAGCTGCTATGGAACTAGCTACCGAGCTTACCGAGAATCGTATTCGTAACGGAAAATTTAAGGACGAGAAAAAGAAAGCCCCCATTGAGGGCCAAACTTCAAACCATTCCACCTCCTCCTCAAAGTTTGCTAATAAGAGGAAACGAAACACCAGAAACTTTGCTGTCACACAAACAAATTTCCCCATCCCTGCTGCACCCATCACTCAAGTTGCCCCCTCACCTGCACCATATAAAAAGCCATACTCCGGCCCATACCCAAAATGCAACCGTTGCCAATACCATCACTTTCCTGATCATCCCTGCCAACATTGCACCGGCTGTGGCCGCGCAGGTCACACCATTCAAACCTGTCGCGTACTTCAGCGAATGAACCGCCATCAGCCCTCAACCCAAACCCACCATCAGATAGTGGGTCAAGCCCAACAACCTTTACTTCTACCACCTGCCCAACATGTAGCCCAATCCTACTACCAACCCAACTATCCCATGGTGCAACCTATGCGGGCTTGTTACAACTGTGGAGACCCGAACCATTTCAGGAACACCTGTCCACGCTTGGTGAACATCATCCATGCCCAAGCTCAAGCTAATCCAGTAAACCAGGCTAACCAAGCTCCTCCACCTGCAAGAGGAAGAGCTTTCAACATCAACGCTAATCAAGCTAGGGCTGATAACAATGTGGTTAACGGTACGTTTCTCATCAATGGTAGTTATGCATCCATGTTATTTGATACTGGCGCGGATAAGAGTTTTGTGTCCTTATAATTTGAACCCATCCTCAACCAAAATCGAGATAAACTCATGGAATCCATAACGGTAGAAGTTGCTGACGGAAAACCGGTCTCATTAAACTCTATTATACGCAATTGTACTCTCACCCTAAACGATCACGATTTTCCAGTTGACCTCATACCTATGAAGTTGGGAAGTTTCGACATTATAATTGGTATGGACTGGCTCAGCCAACACATGCTGAAGTTGTATGCCGCGAAAAGTTTATTCGCATTCCTCTTATAAACGGTCAGACTCTACGAATCTTTGGAGAAACCCCTTCGAAAGGACTCAAATTAATGTCTTGTCTTCAAGCCCGAAAATATCTCCGCAAGAATTATGTCGCATTCCTAACTCATGTCGTCAAAAAGGGAATCAAGGAGAAGAAACTCGAAGACATCCCAGTAGTAAAAGATTTTCCGCAAGTTTTTCCTGACGACATTTTAGGACTTCCTCCCGTGAGAGAAGTTGAATTCCGCATTGATCTTATACCTGGAGCTACACCAGTTGCAAAATCTCCTTATAGGTTAGCCCCATCCGAAATGCAAGAGCTAGCCAGTCAATTGCAATAGTTGACTGACAAAGGATTCATACGTCCTAGCTCATCGCCTTGGGGTGCACCTGTCCTTTTTGTGAAGAAGAAAGATGGAACGTTTCGCATGTGTATCGACTACAGAGAACTCAACAAGTTAACGGTTAAGAACCGCTACCCATTACCTCGCATCGATGATCTTCTTGACCAACTTCAAGGCGCCAGCTGTTTTTCAAAAATCGACCTTCGTTCTGGTTATCATCAACTCAGAGTACATGAAGAAGACGTCCCAAAGACCGCCTTCCGAACTCGTTATGGTCAATATGAATTCATGGTCATGCCATTTGGTCTAACCAACGCTCCAGCTGTCTTCATGGATCTAATGAACAGAGTCTGCAAACCCTATCTCGATCGCTTTGTTATAGTCTTCATCGACGACATCCTCATTTACTCAAAGTCTAAGTTTGATCATGAACGACACCTTCGACTCATCCTTACACTCTTAGGGAATGAAAAGCTCTACGCCAAATTCTCCAAATGCGAATTCTGGTTAAAAGAGGTACAATTCCTTGGACATGTCGTCAACGACAAGGGAATACATGTCGACCCCTCAAAGATCAAAGCAGTACAAGAATGGCAAGCGCCACGTACACCAACCGAAGTAAGATCATTCCTTGGTTTGGCTGGTTATTATCGCCGTTTCATTGCAAATTTCTCCCGCATCGCTGTACCACTCACGACTTTACCACATAAAGGAAAACCCTTCATATGGGACCCAAACAAGATGAAGCCTTCCAAACCCTTAAACAAAAACTCTGTTATGCACCTATCCTCACACTTCCTGAAGGTTGTGATGACTTTGTGGTTTATTGTGACGCGTCAGGGCAAGGACTAGGCTGTGTTCTAATGCAAAGAGGGAAGGTGATAGCTTATGCTTCTAGACAACTCAAAACTCATGTGAAGAACTACACCACCCACGACCTGGAACTTGGAGCTGTTGTGTTCGCTCTTAAGATATGGAGACATTACCTCTACGGTACTAAGTGTGAAATATACACTGATCACAAGAGCCTCCAACATATCTTCACCCAAAAGGAGTTAAACATGAGACAACGGAGATGGGTCGAACTTCTTAATGACTACGACTGCGAAATTCAGTATCATCCTGGCAAGGCAAACGTGCTGGCCGATGCGCTCAGTCGAAAGGTTTATGCGAACTCCATTCGTCTTCTATGTTCGCAAATCATAACAGACATCAAAGATCAAATCCGAGAAGCCCAACATGTTTCAGTAACGGAAAACGACGTACGCAAGGAGCTGTCTTGTGGAGCTGAACTTAAAATCGAAACTAAATCCGACGGTATTCTGTACTATCTAGATCGCATATGGATTCCCGATCACAATAACCTTCGTGATTTCCTTATGAATGAGGCGCACAAAACACGATACTCTATACACCCAGGAGTCGACAAGATGTATCAAGACCTTCGATACACCTACTGGTGGCCTGGAATGAAAAAGGATATTGCTGTTTTTGTTTCCAAGTGCCTTACATGTTCCAAAGTAAAAGCTGAACATCAAAGACCCGCAGGACTTCTAGTCCAACCTGAAATACCTGTATGGAAGTGGGAAAAAATAACCATGGACTTCATTACCGGGTTACCTCGCACCTCCGGTGGGTATGACACTATATGGGTAATCATTGATCGTCTTACAAAATCAGCTCACTTCATTCCGATTCGCGAGGACTTCAAGAATGAGAAGTTAGCTCGTATCTACATCAGCGAAATCGTAAGCCGTCATGGTGTACCGTTAAGCATTATTTCCGATCGTGATGGTCGTTTCACTTCACGAACATGGCAAGTCGTACAAGCCGCTTTGGGTACACGATTAGACCTCAGTACCGCTTATCATCCTCAAACTGATGGACAATCTGAACGCACCATCCAAACTCTTGAAGATATGCTTCGAGCATGTGTCATAGACTTCAAGGGAAATTGGGACGCTCATCTACCATTAGTTGAATTTTCGTACAACAACAGCTATCATTCAAGTATCGGCATGACACCTTTCGAAGCTTTATATGGTCGTAAGTGCCGATCTCCAGTATGTTGGAACGGAATTGGAGAAGCTCAAATCACCTGTCCAGAATTGATTCAAGAAACCACAGACAAGATCCATCAAATTCGAAACAATCTTCTAGCGGCACAAAGTCGTCAAAAGAGTTATGCAGACAAACGATGAAAGCCTTTGGAGTTTAACATTGGTGATCAGGTACTTTTAAAAGTATCACCGTGGAAGGGAGTAGTTCGTTTTGGCCAGAAGGGCAAGCTAGCACCACGCTACGTAGGACCTTTCAAGATAATCGAAAGAGTAGGACCTGTAGCATACAAGCTTGACCTACCAGAAGAACTCAACAGAATTCACCCCACATTCCACGTATCAAACTTAAAGAAGTGTCTCGCCGATGAAAACCTCCATATTCCCCTAGAAGATATTCAGATCGATGAATCTATGCACTTCATTGAAAGACCAGTAGAGATCATGGACTTCGGAGAAAAACGTTTAAGACGGAGTCGTATTCCAATTGTTAGGGTACGCTAGGAGTCGAAACGAGGACCTGAGTTTACTTGGGAACGTGAAGACTCAATGCGCGAAAAATACCCGCATCTTTTTCCTGTTACCACTATTACTTAAATTTCGGGACGAAATTTCTAAAAGTAGGGGATACTGTAACATCCGTCGAAAACGGGTTTTCAAAACCCGCTTCGTTTATTAATCGAATAATCAGTTTCAAATTTTCGTTGCTCATTTAATGCTTATTTTAATTTTAAACAATACATAACTAATAAACATTTTAGAATATGGAAATTAAAATTGTTAGAAAATAAAAATAAAGCAATTAAAAAAGAAATCGGGCTGCCGGGTTTCGAACCCGGGTCAGCCGGAAGACACTAACATCAAACACTTAACCACTCCGCCACTTGCTGTCTTTGTGTAATCTAGGAAACAAATAATACTTAACTCTACCTGTGAAATCATCTGTTTGCGCCAAAACTGAAACCGTTCATCGGCTTTCAACTTTCTAGACGATTGAGTGATCGCAATTACTGATAATAACCGATGAAACCATTACGACGCACGTTCTTAATCAAATTCAGTCTTTATTGTTTCGATTCATATGAGTTTGGGAGTTAAAAACCGAAATCAATTACTTTCTGATTTACTCTATCATTATCATTATCTCGCAACTCAGAAACACTCACAGAACTCTCAATTTCACTTTTGCTCTAATTTCTGATCGTCGGAATCGCTATCTGATATCACCGGACTTTCGCCGGAAAACCGTGTCATTCATCAAAACGGTAAATTTCTCAATTCTTTCATCTTCTATCTATTGTTAGACTTTTACTAACTCAAACCCTTCAACCAGAATCAGTCCTAGACGACGATATCGGATAATCAGCACTCGCCGGAAGATTTCTGAAAATTCCTAAATCACGCTGTGAATCGGTATAATCGTTTAAACCTTCTGATAATCATTGTTTAGTAACTCAATTTTGCAACTAATCGATCAAAACGGTTAATTGATTCAATCAGATGGAATTCATAAATCAGAGCCGACGACCTTTGCCGGAGCTCTGAGAAAAACATCTGTTGCGGTACATTCATTTTCAAAACCCTATCTATCTATTTCATTTCAGTCAGTTATATGTTAGATGAATGATTTAAACAAGAACTGTCAAGAATCGGTTGTCAGTATTCATGAATGAAGAAGATGAAGTTGAAATGAGTGGGATTTAAAATCAGTAAATATACCGGGTTAGACACACAGTCCAGTGGTGGACTGTGTGCAAACAATTAGCACACGTCTCGAGTTCGATCCCTGACACAACCTCACTCTCTGAAATAAAATATTCTTTTTAAACCGAACCGGATCAACTCGCTGTAAGATATTAAGTTTAATAAAAATCAATATATTAACCAGGTTAGACACACAGTCCAGCGGTGGACTGTGTGCAACGCTAAACAACGGGTCCCGGGTTCGAGACCTGTTGTGTGCACCGGTCCGACATAATTAAAACCCTTTTTAAAATAAATGATTTCTGAATAAAATTAAATAGTGTATAAATATAATTAAAAACATAAATATTCGGGTTAGACACGTAGCTCAGTTGGTAGAGCTGCGTGCACGCGTACGGGAGGTCACAAGTTCGAACCTCACTCAGTGCAAACAAATACAAGACCGAAGCGGTCAACAGTCAATGGTCAACGGTCAACCCCAAAAAGTCAACATTTTTTATATATTTTTATTTATTTATTTAATTTAAAAATCAATTAAAAATACTTAAAAATAATATTTTTAAAGTTAGAAAATGACCTTAAACTCACAAAAATATATCTAAAAATCCAATTAAAATTGTTAATAAAATCCACTTATTTACCCTCTAAACTCGTGCGCATTGAACATCGTCAAACGAACGCACCCAATGTGAGTGAATCTCTACAAATTCCCCGTTTTAATCACATTTTGGGGTGTATTATGTGTCTTATTATTTACTACATTTAAACACTTGTGCATCCATCATATCCATGATCAAATGTGTATTCAATATGTATCAACTGTTTGTGTGGTTAATGTTTAGATTAAATTTATCATTTTCAGTACATACATCATCATAGGCCGCCGCTCCCCATTACCTATGAGCGTGAGCCGTTCCCCATTACCTATGAGCGTGAACGAGGCGTTGCCAACATACGATCGGCTCCGTTTGATTGAGCCTTGATCACACATACATCATCATAGGCCGTCCGTTCCCCATTACCTATGAGCGTGAACGTGACGTTGCCAACATATACATTATCATTCATGTTATATACTCATGCAAGGTGGTTTGTTATTGTTATTGTTATTGTTATTGTTATTGTTATTTACGTTTGCTCACATATGATTATTGCACAATTTTTCCATATTAATTATAACAAGAAATCAATAATAAATGTTTTCTAACAAGGTTCACTCGCCAACTTTTGTTGACCCAAAAAACCCCCATTTTTACACATGATACAGGTGATCCAGTTGCAGCAAGAAACATATAGGACGGCTTAGAAGAATAAATCAGTTTAGGCTTTGGATTGTTTATTTAGTTACTTTTTCTTTGTAATTGTATGAACTTGTTTGGAATATTGAAGTTGTAATCTTGAATTTAATAAATATGAAACATAATAGTAAACATCATGAGCTTTGGTGATAACCCAATTATGCCCCAACTCTTATTCCGCTGCGGGTCGGGGTGTGACACACCTATCCTCACGCTCCCTGAGGGTTGCGATGACTTTGTGGTATTGCGACGCATCAGGGCAAGGGCTAGGCTGTGTATTGATGCAAAGAGGAAAATTGATAGCCTATGCCTCTAGGCAACTCAAGGTTCACGAGAAGAATTACACCACCCACGACCTGGAACTTGGAGCCGTTGTGTTCGCTCTCAAGATATGGAGACATTACCTCTGTAACATCCGTCAAAAACGGATTTACCAAACCCGCTCCGTTTATCAACCGAACAGTCAGTCAAAATTTTCGTTGCGAATTAAATGCCCAAAATAATTTTAAACGATACATAATCAATTATTATACGGGAATATATAATTAGTTTTTGAAAAACTGTTAAAAATCGCAAAATAAAAATGTTTTGGTTCTGCCGGGTTTCGAACCCGGGTCAGTCACGGTTCAACAGACAAACTTTACACATGCGCACTAAACCACTGCGCCACTGGGATTATCTGTTAATTATTGGAATCATTTTATTCATATCATGAGTTTTCCGAATTCAAAACCGGCGCCCAAAGTTCAGTCGTCGGAATCCCGGCAATCTCGCGAGTATTTAACGAATCCTTCCGTTATAACGTAAACTTTAAACATATATCGGTTATAACCGACGTTTGAGTCCGCGACACCTTCTATAACCGCCGGAGAAATTCAAACCAATGAATCCAGTTGGAAATCGGGCCAAATACATCGACGATTTGCCCTATAAAAACCACCTCGAACCTCTGCAAACACTTTCGCTCAAAACCACACCTTTTCTCGGCGAAAACTCTCTCGCCGGAATTTTTCTGTTCGTCGCCGGAAAACCGGTTTCCAAATTCCTGAGCCCCCTGAGCTTATACCGGAGATACCCACACCCTTTGTAAGCTTCCTGGAGACTCGCTGCTGCAAGACACTCGTCGCCGGAAGGGATTGCTGTCGCCGGAGTTCTGCCGGAAAACAGAGGAAGATAGTCGGTATACCTCACGCCTAATTTCCTTTCTTTTTATTTATATCTCACCTTTGATTGAACATAAAACGCTAAAGAACCTGATTTAACACATCGAACCAGTCGGATTTTCCGACTCTGGTTAAAATCCGACGAAGAAGATGAAGTGCGGTAAACGTATAAGTATAATTAAAATCAAGATATTACTCGGGTTAGACACACAGTCCAGCGGTGGACTGTGTGCACATTAAACACAAACGTCTCGAGTTCGAATCCTGTTTCACACACGCTGCTTCAATAAAAATCATTTTTTTTGTTAAACTGAATCGGAGTCACACAGGTATATGTTCAGTATGTTAATAACCGGAATAATAACCAAGTTAGACACACAGTCCAGCGGTGGACTGTGTGTATGTTTAATCAAAGCACACGAGTTCGAGTCCGGTCTTCTGCATCGACCCGGACCATTATGTTACCTTTTTAAATAAGTCAGAAATGAAAACAAGTAATTTGTATTTAAGTATAATAAAAATTGGATTATATAACATGTTAAACACACAGTCCAGCGGTGGACTGTGTGTTACACAAGCCACAGGTCCCGGGTTCGAGACCTGTGGAGCGCACCGGTTCTCTGGATTAAAAATCGTTTTTAAAATAAAGGATTTCTGTTTAAATCTAATTAATATATATATATAATTAAAATCAGTTTTGTAACGGGTTAGACACGTAGCTCAGTTGGTAGAGCTGCGTGCACGCGTACGGGAGGTCTCGGGTTCGAGCCTCACTCAGCGCACAACAATACGCACTCGAACCGGTCAACGGTCAGGTCAACGGTCAACGGTCAAGTCAACGGTCAGAAAAAAATCAAAATTTTTTATTATTTTTATTTAATTATTTTAATTAAAAATCAATTAAAAATACTTAAAAATAACATTTTTAAGGTTAGAAAATAGCCTCAAACTCACAAAAATACACCCAACAATCCGAATAAAATAGATTAATAAAATCCGTTTACTTACCAAACCATAATGCGATTTATCTAGGTTAATCTCACTTGTGGTTAAAATCACTTCGCGTGCATTCAACATCATCAACCGAACGCACCCACTGTGAGTGAATCTTACAACTCCCCCTTTTTAAATTACACGTTTTGGGGTGTGTCATGTGTTGTAAAAATAATTAACTTGTTTATTTAAACTTGTGCCATACCACATCATGATCTAAACTTAGATTGTTATATTGTTGTGATTACTTATTTCCTTTTGTCAAATTATATGAAACTCATTCATTAAGCCCATCAGTTCCTCGTGGGAGACGAGTTAAACAGCGCGTGCCTCAAATCAAATTCATTATTGTTCATGTGTGTATCATTGAGTTTATATTGTTTGTAGTTGTGTCATTCATATTATCATGTTTATGCAATTCATTCATTAGGCCCCTCAGTTCCTCGTGAGAGACGAGTTGAGCATCGCGTGCCTCTAAATGTTCCATTATTGTTCATGTGTGTTTTATTTAATATCTTATGATTGTTGAATAAGTTTACATCTATTTTTACTCATGTTTGGTTGTGCACATATTTCATAATCAATTTAAATAAACTTGTTCAAACGTTTTCCATAGGATTCACTCGCCAACATTATGTTGATCCAAAACCTTTTTACACATGATACAGGTGAACAGGTCGAAGCAAAGAAAACCTAGGAAATGCCTTAGAAGAGAACAAAGAAGCTTAGATTGATAGTTAGAATATGTTGTAACAATTATTGTAAATTTCCATTAAATTGTATTTAATGAATATGAAACGCATAATAAATGTCATGAGCTTTGATGATAACCCAATCATGCCCCGATCACCTTTTCCGCTGCGGGTCGGGGTGTGACAACCTCTACGGTACTAAGTGTGAAATATACACTGACCACAAGAGTCTCCAACATATCTTCAACCAAAAGGAGTTGAATATGAGGCAACGAAGATGGGTCGAACTTCTCAACGACAACGACTGTGAAATTCGGTATCATCCGGGCAAGGCAAACGTAGTGGCTGATGCGCTCAGTCGAAAAGGTTATGCGAACTCCATTCGTCTTCTATGTTCGCAAATCATAACCGACATCAAAGATCGAATCCGGGCAGCTCAACATGTTCCTGTAACAGAAAATGACGTACGCGATGAGCTGTCATGTGGAGCTGAACTAAAAATCGAAACCAAATCCGACGGTATTTTATATTATTTAAACCGCATATGGATTCCTGATCGCGATAACCTTCGTGATTTCCTCATGAATGAGGCGCACAAAACACGATACTCTGCACACCCAGGAGCCGACAAGATGTATCAAGACCTACGTTACACCTACTGGTGGCCTGGCATGAAAAAAAATATCGCTGTTTTTGTTTCCAAGTGCCTTACCTGTTCCAAAGTAAAAGCTGAACATCAAAGACCTTCAGGACTTCTAGTCCAACCCGAAATACCTGTTTGGAAGTGGGAAAACATAACCATGGATTTCATTACCGGGTTACCTCGCACCTCCAGTGGGTATGACACCATATGGGTAATAATCGATCGTCTTACAAAGCCATATCACTTCATCCCGATTCGTGAGGACTTCAAGAACGAGAAGTTAGCTCGTATCTACATCAGCGAGATCGTAAGCCGTCATGGTGTACCATTAAGCATCATTTCAGACCGTGATGGTCGTTTCCCTTCACGGACATGGCGAGCCGTATAAACCGCCTTGGGTACACGATTAGACCTCAGTACCGCTTTTCATCCTCAAACTGATGGTCAATCTGAACGCACCATCCAAACCCTTGAAGACATGTTGCGAGCATGTGTCATAGACTTCAAAGGGAACTGGGACGCTCACCTACCATTAGTGGAATTTTCGTACAACAATAGCTATCATTCAAGTATCGGCATGGCTCCTTTCGAGGCTTTATATGGTCGTAAGTGCTGATCTCCAGTATGTTGGCACGAAATTGGGGAAGCGCAAATCACCGGTCCAGAATTAATTCAAGAAACAACCGACAAGGTCCTTCAAATTCGAAACAATCTTCTAGCGGCTCAAATCGTCAAAAGAGTTATGCAGACAAACGACGAAAGCCCTTGGAGTTTGACATTGGTGATCAAGTACTTTTAAAAGTATCACCGTGGAAGGAAGTGGTTCGTTTTGGCCAGAAGGGCAAGCTAGCACCACGCTACGTAGGACCTTTCAAGATACTCGAAAGAGTAGGTCCTGTAGCATACAAGCTTGACCTACCAGAAGAACTCAACAGAATTCATCCCACATTTCACGTATCAAACTTGAAAAAGTGCCTTGCCGATGAAAATCTCCATATTCCAATAGATGACATTCAAGTCGATGAATCAATGCACTTCGTTGAAAGACCAGTAGAAATCATGGACTTCGGAGAGAAGCGTTTAAGGCGAAGTCGTATTCCAATTGTCAGGGTACGTTGGGAGTCGAAACGAGGACCCGAGTTTACTTGGGAACGTGAAGACTCGATGCGCGAAAAACACCCGCATCTCTTTCCAGTTACCACTACTACTTAAATTTCGGGACGAAATTCCTAAAAGTAGGGGATACTGTAACATTCGTCGAAAAACGGGTTTCAAAACCCGCTTCGTTTAATAACCAAGTATTCAGTTATAAATTCGTTGCGTATTTATTGTTCAGATAATTTTAAATAATACATAATTAATAAACATTTTAGAATTTAAAAACCATAATTAATAAATAATAATAAGTTAATAAAAAAATAAAATGGAGCTGCCAGGTCTCAAACCCGGGTCTCCCGTAAACACAAACACACACCACACCACTCCGCCACACACTTCATTTGTGATAAACACAGAAACAAATAACACTTAAAGCAAAATCCGAAAGTCAAAACCGGTAATCAGCGCGCCCAGAACTCGCAGTCGCCAGAAAAACCGAGATTTCCGCAATTGTGGCTATTTCCCTTTGACTGAAACGCGTTGACTGATTTCGACATCGGTTATAACTGATGCCTAACAATCAATTCCAGTCAAAACCGTCGGATACCTTTGACCGCGAATCATGATCCAAATTCGAACCCAATTCAACCTATTCTTCCTTATAAATACCCACTCAGACTTCCTGTTAACCTTTCGCTCAGAACCGCACTCTCTTTCGAAGCTTTATTCCTTCCAAAGCTCGTCGCCGGAGATTTTCATTTTCACTGGAATATCGCCGGAATCGCTGATCAGAAAACCGCATTCGTTCTTCAGACGGTATAATTGTCTAAACCTTCTTGCTATCTCTTGATTAATAATCTAATTGCTCAACACAATAATCGAAACTGTTAAAACAGTTCATTCAGCTGGAAATCGCAAATCAGAGCCGACGAAACTTGCCGGAAATCTGAAGAAAACTCTCCGTCTTGGTATATCATATTCCTTAATCTTTATTTTCCTATTCCATTTCAATCGATTATAAGGTTATTGGTCGAATAAGCAAAAACAGTCGGGTTCACTGTTCTGTGTTCTTCTTAATGAAGAAGACGAACTTTAAATTGTATATTAATGTAATTAAAATCGGGTATTTAACCGGGTTAGACACACAGTCCAGCGGTGGACTGTGTGCAAATACAAAACACACGTCCCGGGTTCGAATCGCACATATTACCGACTTTCAGAAATAAAACCAACATTTTTAAAACCTAATTAGATCAAGTCACAGTATATACATAAGAGGAATATAATCCAGTAGTTAAACAGATTAGACACACAGCCCAATTGGTTGGGTTGTGCGCACTCGAACCGAAGGTCCCGAGTTCGACTCCGGGTCTCTGCAACCGGTTCGGCCATATTATAACATTTTTAATAAAAACTAAATAAGGTTAGAGTCAGTTAGTATATAAATATAATTAAAACCAAGAATATTTCACGTAGCTCAGTTGGTAGAGCTGCGTGCACGTATACGAGAGGTCCCGAGTTCGAACCTCACTCACCGCATATAATAAACACAGTCTGACCGGTCAGACCCGGTCAACCCTGACAAGTCAACCCAAATTTTTATTTTTCTGTTTTCTTTTTATTTATATATTTAATTGAAAAATTAATTAAAAATACTTAAAAATAGGGTTTTTAAAATTAGAAATTTGCATTAGACTCATAAAATTAAACCTAAAAATCTCATTAAAGAGCACTAATGAAAATAATAATCTCAAATAAAATTTATTTATTTAATCGAATCATTTCGTTATTATTTAGGTTAGTTTTTCCCTCGTCGGTTGAATCATAAACTCGTGCGCATTCATCGTCATCAAAGAACGCTCCCGCGGTGAGTGAATCCTTACAAATTCCCCTTTTTATTCATGTTTTGGGGTGTATCATGTGTCGTACTATTCTTTTATTTTATTTAAACACTTGTGCATACATCATATCCGTGAATCGTCATCAAAGAACGCTCCCACGGTGAGTGAATCCTTACAAATTCCTCTTTTTATTCATGTTTTGGGGTGTATCATGTGTCGTACTATTCTTTTATTTATTTAAACACTTGTGCATACATCATATCCGTGATCAAATGTGTATCAATTATTGTGTGATTTATATGTAGATTGAATTTCATCATTTCAGTGCACGCATTTCATTAGGCCCATCAGTTCCCCGTGGGATACGGGTTGAGCATCAGGAGCCTCATTAGATCGACTCCGTTTGATTGAGCCTTGATCTCAATTACATCATCATTTCATATCATATACTCATTCAAAGTGGTTTGTGATTGTTTACATATATGTTTGCTCACATGTGATTAATGCACGAAATAAATGTTTTATCAAGGTTCACTCGCCAACTTTTGTTGACCCAAAACCTCCCCCATTTTACACATGATACAGGTGATCCAGCCGAGACAGGAAACACTTAGGAAGGCCTAGAAGAATAAACAAGTTTATGCTTTGGAATAAATATGTAGTTTCATTTTCTTTGTAATTCAATGAATTTTGTTTTGGATATTTAAGTTTGTAATTTGAATTTAATAAATGTGAAACATCTTAGTAAATATCATGAGCTTTGGTGATAACCCAATTATGCCCCGACTTTTATTCCGCTGCGGGTAGGGGTGTGACAGATTGGTATCAGAGCTTGTGACTATAGGGATATAGGATAGGTTATTAGACCCTTAGAGTTTATACTACAGTTGATTAAATTTTAATTGTTTATGCGTTACATGCAAAATTCATGATGTTTATATGTTTCATGTTTATTTTCACACTCAATGTTATGCAAGCATGCTCACGAATACATGTTATTATGCAATGCTCGTCATAAATCATATCCTCATAACATATCATATCCATGAGAGCACACACCTCACGATTCCCATGATTATTGCAATGATTTTTGTATTTTTCAAATCACATCAAAGTGAGTTTTCATGACGGGCATGTAGTAACTGGAAGGGTACGAGTACCGGTAGTCGGAACGTCCTGTCTAGGCTTGGCATTCGTATAAATCCAAAATAAATGACCAGTTTGCCTACCTGGGGACTAACGATGAGAGTACGAAGGACCTATAGGCCAAAGCATGCTATACCAAACGTCGTGTGAGCTAACCCCACTTTGAGTTGTCATTGTGTCTACACCTGGACACCCTCCTACCATACATCTCGCAATCATATTTTACGATTTTCATTCGGGTGGTGTGAGTGTTAATCCGCCGACACCAATGTGAATCCTACCAAGCCCAATAGTCATGGGGGCCCACATGACTACACAGGCAATGGTATGGGGGACATTGGAGGCCCAAACATGAGCAAACCCAAGACATCCTATGGATGTAGTTAAATTATTGTCAGTTATGTTATTTTTCATTCTTTTTACGACACATGACAGCTAGAAAATTCTTAAACTCACAATCTTCCTATATATGTTCCTCTAGATGTCGGCTAGGCAACTACGTAAGTCAAGTGAACGCTTGGCCACACAAATTGCTAAACAAATGGCCACAGTACTTCCTGACGTCGTACTTCAAGTTCAACAAGCTCTCACCGCCTAATCCCATCAACCCTCCCAACCAAGAAGACCAGAGCGTCGGCAACCTCCTCCTTCCAAAACCCCCAAGTGCACCTACAAACACTTCAAATCTTGCGATCCCCCAAAGTATGAAGGGACCGAAGGTGTTACCGCCCTCCTTCACTGGTTTGAAGAAATGGAAAACACTTTCCTCAATTGCGATTGTCCCGAGGACCGTAAGGTACGTTACGCTACTGGAAGACTGTTGGGGTAGCCCTTACCTGGTGGAACACGGAAAATGGTAAGCGAGGGGTTGAAGATGCCATGGCCTTAACATGGGAAGAGTTAAGGGAACTCATGACAAGACGCTTCTGTCCAAGAAGCGAAATCAAAAAGCTGGAAGACGAATTCCACACACTGAAACAAAAGGAAGGAGATCACACTTCCTATAATAAGAGATTTCTCGAGCTGAACCAGATGATCCCTAATTTGTTCACCCCTTTGTACCGTTTAGTTGAACACTACATTCGAGGCCTCCCCTCGAAAATTCAAGATTCGGTTTTAAGCACATCACCTGCAACACTTGAAGCCGCAATGGAGTTAGCTACAGAACTCACTGAAAATCGCATTCGAAACGGCAAGTTCAAAGATGAAAAGAAGAAAGCATCCATAGAGACCCCAACTACAAACCACCCAGTCTCATCCTCAAAGTTTGCTGGTAAGAGGAAGCGTAATGGCAAGAATTTTGCCGTCACTCAAACCAACCCTCCTATCACTGTTGCACCAATCACCCAAATTGCTCCTCCAGCTGCACCATTCAAAAAGCCATATACTGGCCCACACCCAAAATGCAACCGCTGTCAATACCATCACCCTCCCAAAAATCCCTGCCAACATTGTACAAGCTGTGGCCGTGCAGGTTACACCATCCAAACCTGCCGTACCCTTCAGCGAATGAACCGCAATCAACCTCAAACCCAAACCCAAAATCAGATAGTGGGTCAAGCCCAACAACCCTTACTTCTACCACCTGCACCACACGCAGCCCAAACTTACTACCAACCCAACTACCCCATGATGCAACCCATGCGAGCTTGTTTCAACTGTGGGGACCCAAACCACTTCAGGAACACATGTCCGCGCCTAGTGAACATTATCCATGCTCAAGCTTACGCAAACCCGGTAAACCAAGCTAACCAAGCTCCCCCACCTGCCAGAGGGAGAGCTTTCAATATCAATGCCAACCAAGCCAGGGCTAACAACAACGTGGTCAACGGTACGTTTCTCATCAATGGTAGTTATGCATCCATATTATTCGATACTGGTACGGATAAGAGCTTCGTGTCCTTAGAATTTGAACCTATCCTCGACCAACCTCGTGTTAATCTCATCGAGTCTCTAACTGTGGAAGTTGCTGACGGAAAACCCGTTTCATTAAATTCTATTATACGCAATTGTACTCTCACCCTAAACGATCACGATTTTCCAGTTGACCTTATTCCTATGAAGTTGGGAAGTTTCGATGTTATAATCGGTATAGACTAGCTCAGCCAGCATCACGCTGAAGTGGTGTGCCACGAAAAGTTCATTCGCATTCCTCTTGCAGACGGCCAGACACTACGTATTTTTGGGGAAACCCCTTCGAAAGGACTCAAATTAATGTCCTGTCTCCAAGCCCGAAGATATCTCCGCAAGAACTATGTCGCATTCCTAACCCACGTCGTCAAAAAGGGAAATAAGGAAAGAAAACGTGAAGATATCCCAGTTGTGAAAGAATTCCCACAAGTCTTTCCCGACGACATTTCAGGACTTCCTCCGGTGAGAGAAGTCGAATTTCGCATCGATCTTGTACCTGGCGTTACACCAGTCGCAAAATCTCCTTATAGGTTAGCCCCATCCGAAATGCAAGAGCTGGCCAGTCAACTGCAAGAGCTGACTGACAAAGGATTCATACGTCCTAGCTCATCGCCTTGGGGTGCACCTGTTCTCTTTGTGAAGAAGAAAGATGGAACGTTTCGCATGTGCATTGATTATAGAGAACTCAACAAGTTAACGGTTAAAATCGATATCCACTACCTCGCATTGATGACCTCCTAGACCAACTTCAAGGCGCCATATGCTTTTCAAAAATCGACCTTCGTTCTGGTTATCATCAACTCAGAGTGCACGAAGAAGATATCCCAAAAACCGCCTTCCGGACTCGTTATGGTCATTACGAGTTCATGGTCATGCCTTTCGGTTTAACCAACGCCCCCGCTGTCTTCATGGATTTAATGAATAGAGTATGCAAACCCTACCTCGACCGTTTCGTCATAGTCTTCATCGACGACATCCTTATCTACTCCAAGTCTAAATCCGATCATGAGCGACACCTTCGACTCATCCTTACACTCTTAAGGACTGAAAAGCTTTACGCTAAGTTCTCAAAGTGCGAATTCTGGTTAGGAGAAGTACAATTCCTTGGACATGTCGTCAATGACAAGGGAATTCATGTCGATCCTTCAAAAATCAAGGCAGTACAAGAATGGCAAGCGCCGCGTACCCCTACCGAAGTAAGGTCATTCCTTGGTTTGGCTGGTTACTATCGACGCTTCATTGCCAATTTTTCCCGTATTGCTGTACCACTCACGGCCTTGACTCATAAAGGAAAACCCTTCATATGGGGACCTAAGCAAGAGGAGGCTTTCCAAACTCTAAAGCAAAAACTTTGTGACGCACCTATCCTCACGCTCCCTGAGGGTTGCGATGACTTTGTGGTATATTGCGACGCATCAGGGCAAGGGCTAGGCTGTGTATTGATGCAAAGAGGAAAAGTGATAGCCTATGCCTCTAGGCAACTCAAGGTTCACGAGAAGAATTACACCACCCACGACCTGGTACTTGGAGCCGTTGTGTTCGCTCTCAAGATATGGAGACATTACCTCTACGGTACTAAGTGTGAAATATACACTGACCACAAGAGTCTCCAACATATCTTCAACCAAAAGGAGTTGAATATGAGGCAACGAAGATGGGTCGAACTTCTCAACGACTACGACTGTGAAATTCGGTATCATACGGGCAAGGCAAACGTAGTAGCTGATGCGCTCAGTCGAAAAGGTTATGCGAACTCCATTCGTCTTCTATGTTCGCAAATCATAACCGACATCAAAGATCGAATCCGGGCAGCGCAACATGTTTCTGTAACAGAAAATGACGTACGCGATGAGCTATCATGTGGAGCTGAACTAAAAATCGAAACCAAATCCGACGGTATTCTATACCATTTAAACCGCATATGGATTCCTAATCGCGATAACCTTCGTGATTTCCTCATGAATGAGGCGCACAAAACACGATACTCTGTACACCCAGGAGCCGACAAGATGTATCAAGACCTACGATACACCTACTGGTGGCCTGGCATGAAAAAAGATATCGCTATTTTTGTTTCCAAGTGCCTTACCTGTTCCAAAGTAAAAGCTGAACATCAAAGACCTTCAGGACTTCTAGTCCAACCCGAAATACCTGTTTGGAAGTGGGAAAACATAACCATGGATTTCATTACTGGGTTACCTCGCACCTCCAGTGGGTATGACACCATATGGGTAATAATCGATCCTCTTACAAAGGCATCTCACTTCATCCCGATTCGCGAGGACTTCAAGAACGAGAAGTTAGCTCGTATCTACATCAGCGAGATCGTAAGCCGTCATGGTGTACCATTAAGCATCATTTCAGACCGTGATGGTCGTTTCACTTCACGAACATGGCGAGCCGTACAAACCGCCTTGGGTACACGATTAGACCTCAGTACCGCTTTTCATCCTCAAACTCATGGTCAATCTGAACGCACCATCCAAACCCTTGAAGACATGCTGCGAGCATGTGTCATAGACTTCAAAGGAAACTGGGACGCTCACCTACCATTAGTGGAATTTTTCGTACAACAATAGCTATCATTCAAGTATCGGCATGGCTTCTTTCGAGGCTTTATATGTGTCACACCCCGACCCGCAGCGGAAATGGTGATCGGGGCATTGCTGCTTCCAAAGTTGCAGGTGTGATACTTATTACAGAGTCTTGAATTTGTGAAGAAGAACTCGAATGTAGTGCTCGATCAAACGGTAGAGGGGAGTGAACAAGTTGGGGACCATCTGATTTAACTCAAGAAATCTCTTGTTGTATGTGGTGTGGTCGCCCTCTTTTTATTTCAAAGAATAGAACTCATCTTCCAATTTCTTGATTTCGCTTCCGGGACAGAACCGTCTTGTCATGATTTCCTTCAACTCTTCCCAAGTCAAAGTTATAGCATCTTCAGCACCTCGCTTGGCCTTCTCTGTATTCCACCATGTAAGTGCTATTCTGAACAAACGACCGGTAGCATATCGCACCTTGCGATCATCGGGGCAGTCGCAATTGAGAAAAGTGTTTTCCATCTCCTCGAACCAATGGAGGAGAGCGGTGACACCTTCAGTACCTTCGTATTTTGGAGGATCGCAGGATTTGAAATGCTTGAAGGTGCATTTAGTGGCTTTTGGGGGAGGATTGACAATGTTTTGATCTTCTTGGTGGATTGGGCTGACGGGATTAGCGGTAAGGGCCTGTTGTACTTGAATTACGATGTTGGGTATTACGGCAGCCATTTGTTGAGCGATTTGGGCAGCCATGCGCTCGCGGGTTTTTCCTGATCTCATTTTTCTACGAGAGAGGCTAGAAGACATCTACAAGAAACACGTATCAAGAGTATGAGTTTGACGTTTTAGGGGTCATGTGTCGTATTTAGGAATGAACATTCATAAAATAAATGAAGACTAATAAATTTACTACATCCATAGGATGTCTTGGGCTTTGCTCGTAATTGGGCCTTGCATGCCGCCATACTTCACCTTCGTAATCATGTGGGCCCCCATGATTACCGGGTCCTTCATATGGTTCGCATGTGTTAGCCTGGTAACGTACACTAAAACCCAGAGAAAATCGAGAAATATGTATGTAACGTATGAAATTCGGAGTGCATCCAGGTATGGACACGGTGACACCTCAAAGTGGGGTTAGTTCGAACGACGTTTGGTGTGGCATGCTTTGGCCTAATAGGTCCTTCATACTCTCATCGTTAGTCCCCAGGTAGGCAAACTGGTCCGTTATATTGGATTTATACAAATGCCAACCTAGACAGGACGTTCCGACTACCGGTACTTGTACCTTTACAGTTACTACATGCCCGTCGTAGAACTCACTTTGATGAGATTGAAAAACGAAAAATGCGACAAAATCTTGGATAAAGGAATATGAGGATGATTTGAATATGTGAACATTGAAATATGCGTGATGAATGTATATGTAAGCTTGTTATGTTTGACAATAAGTATAACTCATTAAGTGTCACACAAAATGATAGTGAAAGTGTTTGCATGCATTTGTGTGTGAAATAAATACGAAACAAATAAACATCATAAGTTTGCATGTAACCACATAAGCAATTAAAATCTAATCAACTATAGTATAGGCTCTAAGGGTCTAATAACCTATCCTATATCCCTATAGTCAAAAGCTCTGATACCAATCTGTCACACCCAGACCCGCAGCGGAAATGGTGATCGGGGCATGATTGGGTTTTCATCAAAGCTCATGACATTTACTATAAAGTTTCATATTTATTATTTCCTTTTTAAAGGAGAACATTACAATCAACATACAAGTACAACATGTTCTTACATTTATCAAGACTTCATTAAGGAAATTTCCTACGGGTTCCTTGCTTCAACCTGTCCACCTGTATCATGTGTAAAAATAGGGTTTTGGGTCAACAAAAAGTTGGCGAGTGAATCTTATTTAAACATTTGAAAGGATTAGTTACGTTGGTTATTTGGATAAAATTGTGCATAACCAAATATGAATAAACGTAAATGTAAATTTAATCACAAAACACATAATATCAATAAATGTACAAGCACACACACCAAATGAATGAACAATGAGATCAAGGCTCAATCAAACGGAGCCGATCGAATGAGGCACGCGATGTTCAACTCGTCTCCCACGAGGAACTGATGGGCCTAATGAATGTTTTGCACGCAACTTGACAAAATGTAAACACGTATCACAACAAACAATATTTACATCATAAGTTTAGGTCATATAATGGTGATGGCACAAGTTTGAATAAACGAAATATTTAGAGCGACATATGATACACCCCAAAACATGAATAAAAAGGGGAATTTGTAAGGATTCACTCACATTGGGTGCGTTCTTTGATGCCGTTGGATGCGCCACGGATTTTAGGATGTGATCGACGAGGAAAAACTAACCTAGAATAATAACGAAATGGTTCGGTAAATAAATGGATTTTATTTGAGATTAATAATTTTAATTCATAATCTTAATAGGATTTTTAGATTTATTTTTGTGAGTTTAAGGACATTTTCTAACTTTAAAAATATTATTTTTAAGTATTTTTAAATAATTTTCTGATTAAATAAAAAAAGAAATAAAAAAAATGTTGACTTTTGACCATGTTGACCGTTGACCGGTCGAACTGTGTTTATTCAATGCGCTGAGTGAGGTTCGAACTCGTGACCTCTCGTATACGTGCACGCAGCTCTACCAACTGAGCTACGTGTCTAACCCGAAATATTTCTGATTTTAATTATATTTATATACTTTTTAGTTTATTAAGAATTTTATTTAATTAAAAATGTTTCAAATATCATCGGACCGGCTGGCTTAGCGGGGATCGAACCTGTGTCCATCGACTTAACTTGCACCCAGCCCGACCAACTGGGCTGGGTGTCTAACCCATCAATATCCAGAGTTATACTATATTTATATACGTGTTGAAGGATGATCCGAATAGGTTTTAAAAAGATTGGTTTTATTTCAGAAAGTCGGGACAAGTGTGGCTCGAACCCGGGATGTACGCCTTTGAAATTGCACACAGTCCACCGCTGGACTGTGTGTCTAACCCAGTTAAAATACCAAGTTTTATTATACATATATATTTAGACTGCTTCATCTTCTTCAACTGAATTAATGCCCAGAAACATAACTCGACTGTTTAATCAAATCTTATTGAATTAGTTGATTGATTATTACTGATAACGAAAATAATTTAAACAGAAAAGGATTTAAGGATGTTGTACCGAACAAGTGTGATTTCCGATGGAGTTCCGGTGACTGAAAGATATTCCGGCGAAGTGTAACTTGCGATAGAGGATCTACAGGAAGTTTGAGGTTGGGTGACTTCTGTCGAAGCTCTAGGAGTCCTATTTATAGAGTAAGGCAATACTGGGATAGATTCGGTTTTTCCGGCGATAACTTTCGGCAACTTGCAGAGAATTCCGGCGAAATTGGAAATCTCCGGCGACGAGCTTTTGAGGAAATGCAACCTCGGAAAGAAAGTGCGGTTGAGAGCGAAAAGTTTACGAGATGATTGGGTGAGTATTTATAGGGATTAACGGCTGGATTAGGTTTGAATCGAGGTCAAGGTTCGCGGTCAAGGTTTTCCGGCGGTTACGTCTGACATTGGGGGTTAGACATCGGTTATAACCGATGCCGAAAATAGTTCACTCGTTTCAGTCAAAGGAAACGGTCGTGATTCGCGAAATCTTTGGTTTTTCCGGCGACTGCGGATTTGGGCGCGCTGATTACCGATTTTGAGTTTCGGGTTTAATTAAATGTTATTTGTTTCTGTATTTGTTACAAATGAAATGTGTGGCTGAGTGGTGTGTTGTGCGTTTGTTCAACCGGGTGACCCGGGTTCGAAACCCGGCGTCTCCTTTTATTTTTTTTATTCATTATTTAATATAAATTTTCAATTATAGATTTTAAATTCTAATATATTTATTAATTATGTATTGTTTAAAATTAATCTGAACAAAAAATACGCAACGAACTTTATAACTGAATGTTTGACTGATAAACGAAGCGGGTTTTGGAAACCCGTTTTTCGACGGATGTTACAATATGGTCGTAAGTGCTGATCTCCAGTATGTTGGCACGAAATTGGGGAAGCGCAAATCACCGGTCCAGAATTAATTCAAGAAACAACCGACAAGGTCCTTCAAATTCGAAACAATCTTCTAGCGGCTCAAAGTCGTCAAAAGAGTTATGCAGACAAACGACGAAAGCCCTTGGAGTTTGACATTGGTGATCAAGTACTTTTAAAAGTATCACCGTGGAAGGAAGTGGTTCGTTTTGGCCAGAAGGGCAAGCTAGCACCACGCTACGTAGGACCTTTCAAGATACTCGAAAGAGTAGGTCCTGTAGCATACAAGCTTGACCTACCAGAAGAACTCAACAGAATTCATCCCACATTTCACGTATCAAACTTGAAAAAGTACCTTGCCGATGAAAATCTCCATATTCCAGTAGAAGACATTCAAGTCGATGAATCGACGCACTTCGTTGAAAGACCAGTAGAAATCATGGACTTCGGAGAGAAGCGTTTAAGGCGAAGTCGTATTCCAATTGTCAGGGTACGTTGGGAGTCGAAACGAGGACCCGAGTTTACTTGGGAACGTGAAGACTCAATGCGCGAAAAACACCCGCATCTCTTTCCAG
>CAMTDV010000015.1:103242616-103247616 GCA_947069175.1 Scalesia atractyloides
CGAGGCGGTAACGTTCCTTGTAAGGGTTAAGTACCCTATTCAGGAATCGCTTTTTGTTGCCTACTGTATAAGTATTGATAAACAGGAATGATTTGCTAAAAAAAATGATATCATGTATAAGAGTTTAGATACGTTTGGGAAAATATGGTTATATCCTAAGGCAAAACCTTTAACACTACAATCTACATGGAACATAAATAGAAACTCAACAGCTGATATTTGAACATAAGTAAGCACAACAGCTAATATCCAAACATGAATGAACACATCAGCAAATATTTGAACATGAATAAACATAATAGCAAATATTCGAACATGAATGAACACATCAGCAAATATTTGAACAGGAATACACATAACAGCAAATATTCGAACATGAATGAACACATCAGCAAATATTTGATCATGAATAAACACAACAGCAAATATTCGAACATGAATAGACACATCAGCGAATATTTGAACATGAATAAACACAACAGCAAATATTTGAATCCACATTCTGATAACATATATGTTTGAATGATGGAAGTTCCTCTCTCGTTTGTTATGATGGAGAGGTTAGTTTATGTAGAAATGGAACACAATCCAATCTCTTTAAATAACATGATGATATCAATGTAACACCAATTCCAACCAAGGCAATACTAAATCCTACATGGAACTTCTCATAACCGCCTGATAATGCCTCTGATCCTTTGGCAAGAATACTTATATATAGGAAGTACCAGCGGCGTATCCACCATATTCTTGCCAAATTTTCATTAGTTTTATCCACAAGTTATGATTGGTTACCAAGAAACTAATAAATCCTACATAGAACTTCTCATAACCGTCCGATAATGCCTCTGATCCTTTGACAAGAATACTTATATATAGGAAGTACCAGCGGCGTATCCACCATATTCTTGTCAAATTTTCATTGGTTTTATCCGTGAATTATGATTAGTCCTATAACTCTACAATCAATACAACAAACATAAATTACTGAAATGAAATATATTTGTGCGATCAAGGCTCAATCGAACGGAGTCGATCGTATTGCATGTACTTGAAAATGAAATGGATGTGCGCTCAAGGCTCAATCAAACGGAGCCGAACGTATTGAATGTACTGAAATTGAAATTGTGTGCTCAAGGCTCAATCAAACGGAGCCGAGCGTATTGCATGTACTGAATATGAATAACTTAACCACACAAACAGCCTATGCATGGAACCTCTCATAACAGCCTGATAATGCCTCCGATCATTTGACAAGAATACTTATATATAGGAAGTACCAGCGGCGTATCCACCATATTCTTGTCAAATTTTCATTGACTTTATCCGCAAGTTATGGTTAGTTCGATGCGACTCTACTACAAACACCACAACCACAAGATACTGATAATGAAATTGTCTGTGCGCTCAAGGCTCAATCAAACGGAGCCGAACGTATTGAATGAAATTGTATGTGCGCTCAAGGCTCAATCAAACGGAGCCGAACGTATTGAATGTACTGAAATTGAACAACTTAATTTAAACAACCATCACACAATCAGCCTATGCATGGAACCTCTCATAACCGCCTGATAATGCCTCCGATCATTTGACAAGAATACTTATATATAGGAAGTACCATCGGCGTATCCACCATACCCTTGTCAAATTTTCGTTGACTTTATCCGAAAGTTATGGTTAGTTCGATGCGACTCTACTACAAACACCACAACCATAAGATACTGATAATGAAATTGTCTGTGCGCTCAAGGCTCAATCAAACGGAGCCGAACGTATTGCATGAACTGGAAATGTAAATTGAAATGTGCGCTCAAGGCTCAATCAAACGGAGCCGAGCGTATTGCACGTATTGAAATGTAAAATGAAATAACCGATCAAGGCTCAAACAAACGGAGCCGATCGTGCGGGCACGCCCTGATCAACCCATAATAAAATGGGGATCAAACTCAACCTCGATGGATGGGGAGCTACGGCCTCGGCAAAAGCATATACTGAAAACAATATATAATATATAATATCCAATAATTTCTCTAACAGTCTACACATGTGATAAAGAAAAACACAAGACTAAGCAATAGGAGTTGAATCTGGATCTTCGGTGAAGAGGACTAGCTGAGTATCTTCATCTGGGCCGTCATTATCTTCGACAGGATTGGCGTTGATATTGAAGACTCTTCCTCTTGTTGGTGGCATAGTGGTTGGGTTTTCTTGGTTTACTTGATTAACTGGGTTTGATTGGGCTTGAGTGTTGATAACGTTAACCAATTGAGGGCATGTGTTTCTAAGGTGGGTAGGGTCGCCACAATTGAAACAGGCTCGCGCATATGGGAACATGGGGTATTGGGGTTGGTGATAGGTTTGGGCCATGTTTTGAGTAGGGGAAAAGGTTTGGTCTTGAAAGGTGCGACAAACATTGTTCACATGACCATAGCGTCCACAAGTTGTACATAGCCGGCAAGGTAAAGTAAGGGGATGGTGATAAAAACAGTTGTTGCATCGAGGGTGAGGTCCAAGATATGGTTTCTTATTTGGGTAAGCTGAGTTGGGTGCCACTTGAGTGATTGGGATAGCTCGGATGGGTATGGCATGAAAAACTGGTTGATTTCGTTGAGTAGCAGCGAAAAGTCGCCCAACTCTTCTTCTCTTAGAATTGGGTTGAGAAGGGGATTCGGTTTGAGTGGAGTCGGAGGTTTCAGTCGATTCTTTATCCTTCTTCTTCTCCTCCTTGAAGTCTTTGTTTCGGATTCGGTTCTCGGTGAGCTCTGTTGCTAGCTCCATTGCTGCTTCCAAAGTTGCAGGCTTGGTACTTATCACAGGGTCTTGAATCTTTGACGGAAGACCACGAATGTAGTGCTCGATCAAACGGTAGAGGGGAGTAAACATGTTGGGAACCATTTGATGTAATTCGAGGAACCTTTTGTTGTAGGTGGTGTGGTCTCCTTCCATTTGCTTCAATGAATAAAATTCATCTTCTAGCTTCTTGATTTCGCTCCTTGGGCAAAATCGTCTGGTCATGATTTCCTTCAATTCATTCCAAGTTAGGGTCATAGCATCTTCAACATCTCGCTTTGCCTTCTCTGTATTCCACCAAGTAAGTGCTATCCCATATAGTCGACCGGTAGCATAACGCACTTTGCGAACATCAGGGCAATCGCAATTTAGAAAAGTATTCTCCATTTCTTCAAACCAATGGAGGAGTGCGGTGACACCTTCAGTCCCTTTGTATTTCGGAGGGTCGCATGATTTGAAATGCTTGTAGGTGCATTTAGTGGTATTTGGGAGAGAGTTGAAAATGTTTTGGTTTGCTTGATTGACAGGATTAACGGTAAGTGCTTGTTGAACTTGGATTACAATGTTGGGTATTACGGCAGCCATTTGTTGAGCGATTAAGGTAGCCATGCGTTCGCGGGCTTTTCTTGCTCTCGTCTTCCTACGGGCGAGGTTAGAAGACATCTACAATGAATACATGACAAGAGTATGAGTTGGATGCTTTTGGGATCATGGGTCGCATTCAAGAATGATCATTTATAAAATAATTATACAAAAATACTACATCCATAGGATGTCTTGGGCTTTGCTCGCTGTTAGGCCCGTCATGCCGCCATACTTTACCTGTGTAATCATGTGGGCCCCCATGAATACCGGTTTTTCATATGGTTCGCACGGTTTCTGCCTGGTTGCGTACACAAAAACCCGGAGAAAATCGAGAAATATGTATACAACGTGTGATGTTCGGAATGTGTCCAGGTGTAGACACGGTGACACCTCAAAGTAGGGTTAGTTCGAACGACGTTTGGTGTGGCATGCTTTGGCCTAATAGGTCCTTCGTACTCTCATCATTGGTCCCCAGGTAGGCAAACTGGTCCGTTATATTGGATTTATACGAATGCCAGCCTAGACAGGACGTTCCGACTACCAGTACTCGTACCCTTCCAGTTACTACATGCCCGTCGCAGAACTTACTTTGATGAGATTTGAAAATTTGCACAAAATCTTTGGATAATGAGAATAAGAAAGTAAATTGAATTCATGAACATCGATATATGTATAATGTATATATGTATAATGAATATGTATATGAGCATGTATGTTTGACTGAAATGTAAACAAATATGAAACAAATAAATATCACAAGTTTGTATGTAACCACCTAATCAATTTAAAATTTAGGCAGACTATAGTATAGGCTCTAAGGGTCTAATAACCTATCCTATATCCCTATAGTCATGGCTCTGATACCAATCTGTCACACCCCGACCCGCAGCGGATAAGGTGATCGGGGCATGATTGGGTTATCATCAAAGCTCATGACATTTATTAAACGTTTCATATTCATTAATACAAATTAAATGAAAATTTACAATAATGTTACAACATGATCTAACTAACAATCTAACTTCTTTGTTCTCTTCTAAGGCATATCCTATGTTATCCTTGCTTCAACCTGCTCACCTGTATCATGTGTAAAAAGGTTTTTGGATCAACATAATGTTGGCGAGTGAATCCTATGGAAAACATTTGAACAATTTATTTAAATTGATTATGAAATATGTGCACAACCAAACATGAGTAAAAATAGATGTAACTTAATCGGCAATCATAAGATGTTAAATGAAACACTCATGAATAATAATGGAACAATTAAAGGCACGCGATGCTCAACTCGTCTCTCACGAGAAACTGAGGGGCCTGATGAATGAATTGCATAAACATGATAATATGAATAACACAACCACAAACAATATAAACTCAATGATACACACATGAATAATAATGAATTTGATGTGAAGCACGCGATGTTCTACTCGTCTCCCACGAGGAACTGATGGGCTTAATGTATGAGTTTCATATGACTTGACAAATGGCAATAAGTGAATCACAACAATAAAAACAATCTAAGTTTAAGTCATGATGTGGTATGGCACAAGTTTAAATAAATAAATTAATTAATTTCATAACACATGACACACCCCAAAACGTGTAATTTAAGAGGGGGAATT